>JAWNKZ010000041.1:8570000-8607500 GCA_035041615.1 Drosophila anomalipes | reverse complement strand
GACGCCTTGACGCGGCGACACTGAGCAACATGCAACAGCCAACGGGCAACAAGCGGCAGGGGCGCGTGTTGCTGCTCTTGCACACATTCACTCATTCACTCATTCATTCATTCGACCATTCAACTGGGGGTTGAAAACGTTCACGAATCGTAAACGTGTGAAACACCCCAATAAGCATTAAAAAGGGCAAGTTTTTGAGTTGCGTGAGTGACTCAGCACAATGCATAATTAGGTGATAAAGATGAGAATGCCTCCTGTACATAAGTACTACTTATGTGCTTATCTATATATACATAGACGAAGGGAGAGCATGCCTATCGATAATGCCGAGTTCTAGGGACATTTAAATGTTAAAAACACTGATTAATTTCCTTACTTGACACGAACAATAATAAAATTTAAAGTTCAATGGTTAAAAATGTGTCTTCATTATTTTTGGCAAGCTTGGCTGCCATTAAATATATTTATCTAGGGTAAATATGATATAAAATATAGTTATTTTGTAAGATTCAGAAATGAATGTAATTCGAATTCAAGAAAAATGTTCTAAAATATATATTATGATTATTTCAACATGGCTATAAACTGTGACAAGCTCAACAGTCGAGCTCGAATTCTTTTTGTTCAGCTTAAACATTTATTTATATATGTACATATATATATGTATATATACATAATAGTGGATTCATGATTATTCACATTTCGTATGCTGTTGTCTACTGTGGCTTTTCGTGTGCACACTTTGACCCTTTGACCCGTTCGCCAGAGAATTTCCTCTAGCATTTTTTGTTTCTTTAGTAAAATGATTACAGAATCCTAACTAAGACGGCATCTACATCCAAGCCTAGCCTGGGATGTATGTGTATAAAATTAATGACAACATCTGAGTGAACTCATCAAATTTGGAATTCATCATACCATCCGCCTACTGCAAAGGAAAAGGCAATGGCAAAGGCAAAGGCAATGGCAGAGGCAACGGCAGAGGCAACGGCAAAGGAACAAATGCTTGATGGAAGATTTAAGTTGCAGTTGTTGTTGCTGTTGCTGTTGCCGTTTGGCCATGTTTCAGTCTGTTGGTGCACATTCTAAGTCAATGCGAATGATGATGAACTGCCTTCTGCTTCCCTACTCGCATAAATGATTTAAAACGCGACTGAAGTTACAACACTCCAACAAAAACAACAGTAACTTGTGATGGAGTCGGAGTCGCGCTCTTCCGATCTAAAGCTTGAGTTCAACAAGTTGCCAGCCAGAGGCTGAGCCTGAGCCTGAGTCTGAGCCTGAGAGCGAGTAAGAGAGACACAGAGAGAGAGAGACAGAGAGAGAGAAAGAGAGACAGAGAGAGAGAGAGGTGAGTGAGAGAGAGAGCGAGGGGCAGATGGAGACTGACGAGCTGCCAAGCGTCGTCGATTCATTGCCATTGCCCCCAACTTCGACTTGGAGTTCGACTACGACTACGACTCCGACTCCGACTCAGACTGCAACTGCAGCTCACAACTTCCACTGGCTGACTGTTTTTTACGATGCACGACGCCCACAAGAGTTATTGTATATGTATGCATATGTGTATGCAGACACACACACACACACACACCAATATATATATATATATATATAGACATCGGTTTTTGCTTGTATGCGTATTTCATGTATATATTTCTCTTTTTGGACAGGCACAGGAATTGATTGAAGTTCAACTTCAAGTTGTTTTACGTTTAATGCTTTTTGGCATTTATTTTATCTGACGAGCTCGAGGCAAAAACAAAAAAACAAAAAAAAAATTTTTTTTTTTTTTTTTAATTAAAGTTTTCATATATATCTGGTTTTTTTTGTCTGCGTTTGTTTTTTTTATATGCCAATGAAATTGCAAAATGTGTAATTTATGATCGTCTGGTTGATGAATATACCTCCTGTATTTGATCCTCCGAGATGAGCATATTGGCAAATTATGCGCACGCAAAAGCGCACACAGATACAGACACAAACACAAAGACACCAAGCACAGGCAGCGGCACAATTAACTCAAGTTATCAATTATTGAATAAATTCTTGATTTGTTAATGAATTTTTTTAGCCGGGTTTCGATTTCTAGTTGTTGTCGATGAGAACTATTCACGCAGAGTGCAGCCACATTGATTGATCAACGCGACGATGCAACGCCATCAAAGGTCGTTTATCAACTAAAAATATTGGAAGTATCTCGTCGAGTGCAGCAATCGACAATCGACGCTGACGTCGCCGTCGCATGCGTAGTGTACAAATCAAAACACACACGCACACACACACACGCACACACACGCATCTCGATTACCATGTGTTTGCGTGTGTGTGTGTGCTGCCTGCCTGCCTGGCTGCCTCTCTGCCTGCCTGCCGCCTGCCTGCCAGCGCGTCTGTTGCTGTGGCTGTGTGTGTGTGTGTGTGTGCATTAATAATATGTACCTCTCATAAAAATGAAGTCCGCTTTTCGGTTATTGTGAAAAAAACAGAAACAAATCGTGGCATGGGCAACCCTTGTGGCAAACCTGCTGCCGCCGCCCAAGTCCAAGTCCGAGAATTGATCAGGGCTGGCTTTACTTGCATCACAGCAGCAGCAGCAGCAGCAGCAGCCACTGTCCACAGGTCCACAACAGGCTACTCGACAACAAATCCGCTGATCCTCTCTCTCTGCGCTCGGCAATAAAACGATAAAATCCCCTAACAGAAGTTCTCTAGACCAATCATAATCGTTTTTATAACTACACACACACACACACACACACACACATATATATATATATATATTTATATATAAGTAACTGTTCATGCTCTTGTGTCGCGTCTTGAGGACACATGTCACACACACACACACACAAAAATGTACTTTGACATCGGCTTGGGTTCGGTTATAAAAATAATCTTACTTATTTGTCGCTAACAATTTGGACTAGTACCTAAAAGTGCAGGCTATGCTTGAAATTTGAATCCTTGATTCTGGGAATTCTCAAATGCGTTTTGCCAGATCAAAGTATGTGTTAATGTACGTCTCTGTATGTGTGTGTGTGTGTATGTGTGTGTGTGCGTGTATCTGTGTGTAATTTATAACTATCAGCGCACTGCAGATGCCATTGAAAGTGCAAGGTTTCCAATGGATATGCTACTAAAAATTATATAGCAACGATCCCGTTGCAAGTTGAACTGTTTGGTGTGCGTCGTCCTCTCGATCGTCTCATAATTTGTCCAGTTTCATTTACACATGCTCATTACAATATTACACACACACACACACATACATATTTATATATATATATATATATATATATAGGTATTGCATTTGTGAGAGTGTATCATGTTGTGCACATATTTATTTAAGAATTTCACACTCGTTATTGAAAATCTGTTGACCAGATTTTTGCTTTGTTCACTTTAATTAACTGAAATTCGTTGAGGTTTCGTTTATTTTTATTGCCTTTGTTGATTTAAGTATATCTTGAAGCAAGTACAGTGCTCGCTGATTAAAAATGTTACAAAACTTATTTAAATATCGATGACTGCAATTTTGATTCATCGCAACTCAGTCCAAATGGAACAAAATACATATATACTATATATTATATACATAATTTTGCCAAATTTCTCAACTAGATTGACGTATTTGTTTGTTAAATGAATAAATAATATATATATATATATATATTTTAGAATGGTCGATAAAACGTGAGCTTTAATAAACGAAAGCAATTTCAGCAGTAATTAATTTTGTGCTTTTGTTGTTAACTATTTTAGAACGTTTGCTGGCAATAATCTAACAAATTCATTGCCTTTGTACAAATTAGTAATAAAATTAATAATTATTAACACTAAATAATAAGCGTAATGCGCAAATGTTTCGTAATCCAAATGTGGAAGGGGAAATTGCAATTGAGAATGCGATGAGGAAATATTATTTTGTTAGAATTGAAATAGATTAGCCGAAGAGAAATAGAGAAATACGTTTAAAATAAAATAATAATATTGGAAAATGCTTTGCTGTCTATAATTAAGCATAATTATTCAGTATGTACAGATAATTGACATTGATTAATGAGAGCAAACGAACTATGTAGACTACCGCATACAGAAACGACAGCATTGTAAGCATAAAATAAAAAGAAATCATATAGAAACGAGGAAAAAATACCAAAATAATATTTCGTCTTCGTCTGCGATGAGATAGATGGACGGATAGGTGGACGGAAAGTTGGATGGATGGCTGGACGGATGGACGGATGGATGGATGGATGTATAGATGGGTGTCTGGCGAGAACGGTGGGGCGGCAGTCAACGCTGTTCCTCAGACCATTCAGCTCAGCGAACCACCAACAACAACAGCAACAACAGCAAATTGTGTAAAATGATTTTCTTTTGGCAGACAAATTCAAAATGGCTTTTCATACGCGGCAGCCACTCACTCAATTAACATAATTATCGTTTTGAGTAGCGGCCACATTTTCACAATTAATGAAAGCCGCCATTTTGCTGCTGAGCAGCGAATACAGCAGAAGCAGCAGCAGTCGCAGCAACAGCAGCAGCAGCAGCAGACGCAGCAGCAGCAGACGCAGCAGCCGCAGCAGCAGCAACGATGTAGCATGATTCGAATCTGCCTCAAGGGGATTAGGCAAGCGAACAGCAAAAACTAAAACCAAAACCAAAACGAAAAGCAACCCAAACCAACCCAACCCAACCCAACACCTACTAGAGAGTAAGAGAAACACAGCTGGGTGTTGGCTAAGCCGGTTTGAGGCACACATCTTCTTAGCCGCTGTGTGTAAGCGAAGGTGTTAAGCGTGAAGCTTGAATATAGATACAGATTGTATGTGGCACTGTGTGTGTGTGTGTGTGTGTGTGTGTGTGTGTGTGTGTGTGTGTGGGGCAGTGTTTGCATTGCGAGGGTCAAAGTTTTTATAGTGCATAGAGAATGCGGGCCCCGTTTGATGAATTGCCCCAGCGTCGTCGAGGGTGTATGTACGAGTTAATCGAAGTTTAGTTTTTATGGCCGACAGGGCCAAAGCTGTTGCGGTTCACACGGCGGCGCAACAATTTTTATTTTATTTACTTTTTTTTTTGTTTTTTTGGCAACAACAGCTTAGTAGAGGAGAGGAGAGACGACCTCGGAATTTTAATTACCAGATTGTGCACTTCTTGAGGAAATTTCACGCTGGCTCTGCAGCCATGCGTAAGAGTCCAAACTAGACTAGGCACAGCATCTAGGGAAAACAGAAATTCAATCCAAAAACTGGCTCTTTTCTCACCAAAAATATACGGCTCAAGATGTTCGAGCATTAATTGCTCAATTGCAGCATGCGGCATGCGGCATGCGGTAAGCGGCAAGCGGTAAACAGCAAGCACAAAACCGGAACTACTAAACGCGGTACTCTTTTTTATTGCATGTGAACAGCTTCGGGGCAGAAGCGTCAAAACGAGATCAAAACTTGGCGCATCCCCCTCTTGACTACTTGCACACACACACACACACAGTCACACACACACACACACACACAGTCACACACATACACATATATGCTCAAGATGTTGGCTATTAGCCGTTAATTGATAGTTTGCCTAAATGGCTGGGCTGGCCCGGCCCCTGGCAGCGAGTGCCTGGCCTGCCCTGGCCTGGCCTGGACTTGAGTTTGGGTTTGGGTTTGGGTTGCCTTGTTTGCAAAGAGATTAAATTGACTAACACTAACCTGTCTGACTTGTTTGTACTGCTCTTCAAAGCTCCAGCCATTATTCTGCTGCGATGAATTGGATGCCTCGCTGGACGTCGATGAATTTGATGCGGAATTAGCTGCAAAGTGGCGCGCTGAGTTCACAAGTTAAACACTCTAAATCCCACAGCCCCATACCAACCTTCTTTGGTGCTGCTCGGCGCTGTTGGCGATGCAAATGAAAAGGGATGACCATTGCCGGCACTGTTGTTGTTGCTATTATTATTGTTGGTATTGTTGTTGTTGTTGTTGTTGCTGTTGTTGTTGTTAACACCACTGCTGTTGCCTCCAGCACCTCCTGCTCCTGTGCCACCACTGTTGCCAACGCCAGCAGGTGCTCCTGTTCCATGTCCACCACTGGGCCCACCATTGTAGCTGGCGCCATTGCTGGCTGTCGGCACGGGATTGGCATTCACATTTGTGGCATGGCCAAAGGATGCAGCTGCCGCAGCCGCTGCCACCGAATTGTGCGGCAGCGGAAAGGCCGTACTGATCGTTGTGGGCAGCATGTTGGCGCCAAAGGCTGCGGCATGTGCCGCCGCTGCATAATCCTGCTCCTGCAAGGCAGACGTAAGCAAACGAAACCAGTAATAAGCGTCCAAACTCATCTTGAACTCAATTGCAAAATGATGCAAAAATTGTGATTGATTATTTTTTTTTTGAAAAGAATTATTTCATGTTCGAATTGTTCGATTAAAATTCCAAATCATACATCAAAACAATTTAACGCAAATCTCAATATTAATTGAAAATGATATCGAACAGAAACTGACCGATTTGACCGATTTCATACGAATAACTGAGACTGCACATTTTCTATTTACAGAATAGTTCTGGAAAATCGAATGAAAGTATATAATAAAAGAAATATATCCACATAATTTGTGTTATAATTTAATTAAATTATTATAATTTGTGTCATGAAACATGTGGAATTTGAATGAGGCTCTTACCATGCCCTGACCTGATTACTATATATATATATATATACATATATATATTATGTCTTTCTATTTATATGCGAAATAGTCGTTTGCCTTTGAAGTTGTCTAAATGGATGCTGACACCAATAATTATCTATTAATGCAGACTGTAATTATCATAAAAAAACAACTAACTCAAACCAGCTCAGTTAATGTTGAAAGCCCCAATTTAGTTCTTGGTTAAAAAAATGTTGTCGATTCATGTTGAATTTATTTTAATTCTCTCATTGAAGGAGACATTTAATCAATCAGATAATCAAAATGTGATCAATATATCATAGCTTTTAAAGTAACAAATAAACAACATTTTATTTCAACAATAATATGACCAAGTTAACTGAACCAATACAAAACGATGACTATTTTTTCAACATGTTCTGCCTAATAATTTATGGTTAGAAGTACGTTGATTTAACTAACTATTCACTATTTCATTCATTTGTTCTTTATAGTGTCCACTCACCATGAGGCCAACTTTCATGTCGCGCACTTGCATCTTGAGCTTCTCGAGGACATCGCTGTGCTGCAGATTTGGAATGCTGTGTAGGCCGCCGATGCTCATAAAGCTGCCCAGGGCGTTAAGCGGATGATTCGGCGGCAGCTGATGATGATGGCTGCCAATACACAAGCACATATATTGTTGTTTGTTATATTGTTGATTCCCAATCAGAGTCGGCTATTAAATGCTACCCACCTGAGTGGCAGATCTGTTTGCTGCTCTGGACTGGCAAAGTTGAGGCCAGCGCCGCCGGCAACTGTGTGACTGAGCCGGGCTGCAATTGCCGCCTTGGCGCTCAGCTGATGATGTTCACCGTCAACGGAATCACAGTCGCGCATCTCGTCATCCGTACGATCACCGTGGGACTGCAACAAAGAGAGGCAGAGAGAGAGATAGAGAGAAAGAAGGCGAAAGCGAGTGAGACAGAGAGACAGAGGCAGAGACAGAGGCAGTGGATATTTGTGGCCATCAGAGGCAGAGTTTCAATTGATGGCGGCGCTTATGTCAACAAGCCGCATCGATTGCCATCAATGAATCTTTTGCCTGATCTCATTGATTGCCACGACTCAATATCAAAATCACCCGCTGCGCTGTTTAAATCTGTGGCACTTTGTCACACACAACTTCTGCGGCTGCGACTGCGGCTGCGGCTGCGTGGGCAGCGTTTAGAGCAGTTGGAGTACGGTCATTGTTCTGCTTAGCCCCGTGCCAAAGGCGGCACATTAACATTAACACATATAAAGCGCAGCTCCAGCAACAACAACAACAACAACAACAACAACTACAACTACTACATCAACAACAACAAAGGCGACAACAAAGGTAACCACTTAATAAGTTAACAATGCCCAAGCAAAGGTAATGGAAATCAAGACGAGCCTCAGCACAGAACTGGAGCTATATATACACATACACATACACATATATATATAGTTTTGTATATGTCGAGAGGCAGACTAACAACTGTGGTCCACTAAGGTACAACAAGAGTCACAGCCATGGCATATCCGTGGTTACAACCGTTTCAAGCGTACTATTGCCAGCCGTGACTTTGGCAAGAAGTCGGCCACGCTTGGCAGGCAGGCAGCAGAGAGTGGTGGGGCGAGAGGGGCTGGTGCAGAGGTGGAGTTTGGTCCGGTCTTTTGCTTTTTATGCATTTGGAGAGGTGCAAATTAAGCGCATCTGTGACTGTGTGCAAATCGGGAATTTTCAATTTAAACACACCCGACCGGCCGACCGAGAGAAACAGCAACAGCAATAGCAACAGCAGCAGCAGCAGCACCAGCAGCAGCAGCAGCAAACATACACATGCATACTGAAAAACATCTCAATGTAACCTGTAACGGCTGCACAAAGTAAGCCAAGCCATGCCCAGGTTAACCCATCACCATCACCATCACCATCATCACCATCATCATCATCACCATCATCATCATTGGACTACAGTTCACATCTCAGTGTTCATGTGTGTATATAACATTTATCGCCGTGCTTGTTGTTGTTGTTGTTGGTGTTGTTGGTGTTGTTGTCGTCTTTGGTGTTGTCGCATTGCTGTATTCATAACCAAAAGCAAAGCACACATAGACAATACTTAGATGATCGGCCAAGGAGGAGAGGCTATGCGGTGTGTTCTATTGGAGGAGCATGGATATACCATGCCATGGTGTACATGCTCTATGGGCTCTGGTATTCAGCAGCAGAGAGCTTTGTGCAGTTTCCAAGAATTCTTTGAAGTTGGCGAAAAATGCAAACGCCTTTAAAAATACGATTACGAGTACACTGCACCAAATATGATATTAAATATGAAATGTGCATGGAAATATACTTTTTTCTTCTCAGATAAAAATAACTTTTAAGTCTTTTCTAAAATAGGGAAAATCAAAGATGTTTAAGTCAAACGGAGATGAGCAAAATCACTTTCAAGTCAGTTTCTACTTCAAATCAAAGGTGCTCAAATCAAGCAGAGAAAAAGCAATAAACACTTGCTTATAGCAACCCTTGGGGAAAATTGTTGGGAAAAATACATACGCAATTTCTGTTGATTTTTCCACTAGCCAAATGCTAAAATTTACCACATAGCGAATATTTATTTTGCTATCGCGCTATTGCTCTTGTATTAGTAATTATAGTATTAAGTGATTATAATTAATATTAAAAAGTAAATAAATTAATAACAATAATATTTAATATTCAAAGTTCAAACTTCAATCGATTTCAATTAAAGCGAAATTAAACTTTCAACTTTCACAGCTTGATTTAAATTTATCGCAGTGTATATGGCAAAATTGTTGCTAACAGCATTTGGTTAATTTGACTAATATACGTCAACTCTTATGCCGAGTAGGTTTCAAAGCGGTCGCAGACGCGATTGCGCATAATGAAATGGTAACGTCAACGCTCTTGCCACGTTTTTAGTGGCAACAGCCTCCGCCTCTGCCTTCACCTGCCCCTGCCCCTGCCTCTGCCCCAGCCCCAGCCCCAGATGAAGTCTGCGACTTCATCTTCTTTGCGGCTATTACGTGGCTCATATTGGCCCATTGATAGCTGCTCGCATTGGACGCTGGCTGCTGTTGGCTTCACTTCGTTGGTTGGCTGGCTGGTTGGCTGGTTGGCTGGCTGTCTGGCTGGCTGTCTGGCTGGTTGGTTAGTTAGTTGTCAATTCGCGGTTACCACATGCATATTGGCTTATTTGCATATAGTATAAAGTACATACTGAAGAATGGATGGGTGTGCGACTGTGTGTGTGTGTGTGTGTATGTTTGTGTGTGTGTACATCAAATTAATGTAAGTTATCGAATCCATGCGAAATATATGCATTCAACGGCCGATGGACACATTACTGGCAACATTTTAGTTGCGGTTGCTGTTGCTGTGGCTGTGGCTGTTGCATTTGGCCTTTATTTTTTTTGTATTTTTACTCTTTTCTGTTTCGCCGATGTTGACCAGGCCCAAACAATAATTGTGGTATTGATGCCGACAACGTCTGGGTAACGTGGCCCCAGCAAAACTGCAAAAGGCGTTCAGTTAACGCCGTGTTGCACCTATAAAATGTCTAATTAATGCACAACGAATTCGTGCCGCTTTTATGTTGTTTGTTTGTGTGTGTGTGTGTGTGTGTTTGTGTGTGTGTGTGTTGGTCTGGCAGATTTTCGTTGCAGTTCGTTATATTATCGATAACAAATCGATAGCGTTAAGTGTGCAAATACGTTCATTACCATTCATTTTAGTTATAAAAATCATAGCCCAATCCTTTTAATAGACCCATTTTAAAGGCAAATCCTGACGGAATCATTTCAAACTAGCATTATATATTTAACTGTGCATCATTTAATTGCTGAACAACTCTTATTTCTGGAAGTTTTCAATTATAATTTTGAAAACGAACAAACAAAGATTTAAGTCTTCATTTTACATAATAATAATTAATTCTTATCTTTTCACCATACAAAATCAACTATGTGAACAATTCTTACTTCGGCACGATACCAGCAACGATTAAAGTCTTGGATTTTCGTGATTTACAGTTTTTCTTATCTTTATATCTTATCATTAATTAGCTTATGTTCTGAATTTGATTTTAGAAAAGAACAAGCAAATATTGAAGGCTTTGGATTAAACATTTTACATATCTTTAGTTCTTATCTCGCTCATTAAACAGCAAATTTCTGAACAATACTAATTTCGGAAAGTGCTAAATTTTAATTTAGAAAAGTACAAGCAAAGATTGAAGTCTTGGATTTCCATGATTTATATTCATATTCAAACTGTTGCATATCTTTGCGGACAGTTGAAGTGAAGGTCTATCTATATGCGACCCCAAACTTAATACCTGTAAGCAATTATGTACAACTGTCGCATATATTATTGTGTACGATAAGCTGTACTAGTTTCAAGTGAGTAATTTCAGTGTGGTAGGAAAAACACAGTCGCTAATGATGGCCAAGTATCTCGTTTCAAAAAAACAAAAAAAAATAAAAAACAAAACAAAAATATAAAAATACAAATTAAAAAAAAAAAAAAAAAAGACAAAAGACGAAACTGTGTCGCAAGCCCAGAGAGTGGAGTAGAGTGGAGTAGAGTGGAGTAGATATGTGGCATTTAGTCGCACACCTACAAGCTAGTTCCATTAATTTGGCCTTTGCCAGCATTGATAAGGGCGGTAGTTGTGTTATCGGCTTAACATTTACCGAAGTACTTTCATACGAAAGCCGAAAAGACATTAAATCGCAATTAGACCTGCCGCAGAAGTTCCGCAAAAGTATCGGGGTGCAACGGCAATGGCGACAACAACAATATATGTATTATAGGTAATACTTGGAGATACGATATACATGTGTACTCACATTGTATAGTTGGAGAGATACGCGATACTCGCTTGAGCGCAGGTATGACTTGGTCATGGGTCCGGGTCCGGGTCCGGGTCTGGGTCTGGGACCGGGCACGGGCCCCGCTCATTGCAATTTACTTTAATAGCTTTCAATGCACCACAAAAAGACGACAACAATGCCAAATAGATGGGGGCCACAAAGAGCCGATTGAGGGTGGGGCCGAGGAGGGGCGGGGGGGCGGTGCGGGGCGAATGTGTGTTGACTATCTAACTGCAAATTGTGTTCATAGTAGTTCGTAAATGTAAAATATTCAATTTATTTGCCGCTGACAGTTTTTATCACTAATTAGTTGACATTATTCTCGATAGACGCTGCTGCAAAAATCATGTACATTAATTTATTATCATTGCATTTGACCACAAATGCCATTTAGCTAATTTCGGTTGCTTGCTGCTGCTTGCCGCTGTTCTTGTTGTTGTTGTTGTTGTAACAAGTTGATATGTACAACAATTGAGATTGTTGCATTGACAAATTGTCGGAAGCACTCAGGCCCGATTGTAGATTGTTGCTTTTGCTGTTTGCCGTCGGCAACTCAAATACTCAAATCATAAATGCGATTCGATTGCGGCCTGAGCAATGAGGGAGAGAGAGAGAGAGAGAGAGAGAGAGAGAGAGAGAGAGAGAGAGAGTCGAGGCTGCTTGCCGCATGTGCAACATGCCGTGCTAATTTAAAACAAAAGGACGATCCGTTGCGGCCACTGGAAATCCGTAATGTGACAAAGCGAGCCAAGCTGTGAAGGGCGCAGCATGCAAACAGGATCAGCTAACTACCAGCGGCAGGAGGCGGCACAGTTCTGCCACACACAGGCTGCCACGCAGGCAACCGTTTATTGTGTGAAGGATTAAGATTATCTAGCAGGCATATGCATGCATCTATCTATCCATCCATCCATCTATCTATCTATCTATCTTCTGTGTACCTCTCGCTCGCACTCTCTGCTCCCGGCTTAGGTTTCACAGCAATGGCAATAATTGTCTGCTGGTTTCTTGTTTTAGCTTGAATTGTAAAGCAGATATTCCTAATGTTCTTACGATTC
The DNA here is from genome assembly GCA_035041615.1 of Drosophila anomalipes. Classification (NCBI taxonomy): domain Eukaryota; kingdom Metazoa; phylum Arthropoda; class Insecta; order Diptera; family Drosophilidae; genus Drosophila; species Drosophila anomalipes. Next base: position 8,594,867 of record JAWNKZ010000041.1, on the reverse strand, counting down.
AAGTGCTCTTTGGGCGTGCTGGCGTCTTAAGTTTATTAACATCCTATTTTCGGGACATAATTTTGTAGAATTATATAGTTTACATTATGTTTAACTAGAAAACAGTATAGAACAAAAATAGCCATACAAATATCAGTTGTGTAGTAGTAGTGTAATAAAACCCAATACATTTATTATTTGCTGATATCTTTATTAGACAATATTAAACTAGCATTATTTGGAATTTGGATTATTCAAGTTTTGAAGAATTTTTGAAGAATGATTAGAAGATGATTGATTAATAACAAGCTCTCTAACTGCAATTGCAGAGAATAGTGCTCAATAGATTTTTAAAATATGGCAAGAAAACATTAGTTTCTTATATATGTATCTATTCTGAAATTACATTTTATTGGAATACGGCATTTTTTGATGCCAACTGCAGCGCATAGCATTTAATAGATATTTCAGTACAAATATATGAAAGTATATGTAAATGTAGATTGAAAACAGAACACATTCTTTTCCTATGTACGAAATATAATAATAGTAATTATGTGAAACACGTATTTTCATATGCACACATGTGTATGCACTTAAGTACAGATGTATGAATAGATATATATATATTATATTGTATGGTATGTGCAGACAGACAGACATGCGTACAAATATAAATGTAGTAAATAAATGGCGGCTCTACTCAAATCTGTATAAAAATGCTCAAATACATAAATAAAAATTGCTCATTTACGCATCTACCCCGTGGCGAATTATTTCAACGCACTGCGACGATGACGACGACGACGACGACGACAACAACAACAACAACAACAAACAACAACCAGAAGAAAAAAGCAGGCGACTAAAAAAGAAAAAAAACAATCACACACACAACAAAAATACATATTAAGGGCAGGACCAAAACATGTGCAACGTGGTCGATACGGAAACGATGCGGAGCTGCAACTCGGAGAGCATGAAAATAAAATTAAAATGCAAAACGTATCTGTGAGATATGTATGTGCATGCATACATACATACAAACATGCATGTGTAAAACGAGTGCGAGTGCGAGTGCAAGAGTAAATGTGTGTGTGTGTGTGTGTGTGTGTGTCTCGCGCATTTCATTCGCTCGCAACGCGACGAAGCGGAAAAAATAAAGCGAATAATATATATAAAAAAAAAAAAGAAATGGAAACAACAAAACAAAAACTGAAACCGAAACGGGCAACAAACATAATGGCGCATTCGCTGTGCCGGTTGCCCGCTGGCTGGCTGAAAGAGTGGACGAACGGACGGACGGACAGAGGAACGAGTGAACCGAGAGCGCACACCTCCCTTCTTTACCCCTTTTTTTAACCACTTGTCCGTTACCCCATCGCCATACCTCCTACCCCCTACCCCCTACCCCCTACCCCATGGGCCAAACCAACCACCTACCCATTATTATATGGGCGCTGCACGCACGCCCATGTTAGGTGAGTACTTGTGTTGTGTTTATGTTTGTGTGCATGCGTCTTGTGTGTGTGTGTGTGTGTGTGTGTGTGTGCGTGTAAGCGAAGGCAGACGAAAATTTCGCGTAAGCAATAAAATAATGAAAAAAAGGAAGAACAAATAAAAACCGGTTAAAAAAAAAAAAGAACGAAAAGAAAAAGCAGCGGTTTTAGGGCCAACGACTGTTGCTGTTGTTGTCGAGCTTGTTGTTGTTGCTGTTGTTGCTGTTGTTGGGCGTCTGCTTCTAGTTTCGATTGCAGGCTTCAATAATTAAAAATTGCATTGTTTTTATAGCGGCCAGCCCAAAAGCAACAACAGCAATAACAACTCAAATGTCGATGGGCAGCGACGATAAACGCAACTAATTTCGCTTCTCCCGCTTATTCATCAATTTAATTTCGGTGAGCAAGAGGCAACAACAATAGCAATACCAATACCAATAGCAATAGCAGCAACAAACCAACAACAACAACAACAACAAAAAATGAAAGCCACGCCCATCGCTGGCTTATTTATTATATGTATTTTGATAATAACAATTTCATTTGGTCGTGTGTGAGTTAACATTATATATATATATATATATATATATATATAGGTATATTCGCACAATATTGTACAGTGCCCGCTAGATAATTAGACACAGTCTGTTCCACAAATTTGACAACGTATCACATTAAAAGCCATAAATCTGCTGTTCATTTAGATTATAACCGAAATAGATTAAGAATTTACTTCGATAATAAATATGTAAATATTTAGAGTAACTAGCTGATTAAGTTAAATTCAACTTTAATATTTAGATTATTCAATTACATTTGCTAATACATTTTAATATAATATGCATATATTTACATTATTATTTAACTATTGAGCGTTCACTGTACACAGACATGCATCTATGTCTGTATGTATGTATGTATGTATATATGTATGTATGTATTTATATACTGTTTGTATGTGTTTCACACTTTATGGTGTCTCATTTGCAGCGCAATAGCTGCTGAGTTGCCCGCCAATGCTGGAAAATTTTAATTAACAATTTTATTAGCTACGGTTGAGAATAAATTCATAAATAATCATAATGTTAATGAGCTACTACTATTTTGTTTTTATCGCCATTGCTTTTATTAGTTTAACATTTGCTACTGCTATTTTTTCCATTTCTAAATTCAATTGTCAAATACAAAATATGTAACATCTCTTCTATGATTTCTATCATATTTTTAAACTTAAGAGGATTGACTACAAGTAGGTAATAGAAACTTCAAAATTAAAAATCTTTTGAGTTTAGAGCATTATAATGAATTTAGAAACAAAATCGTGTTGTATAATTTATATGCATTAATAATCCAGAGGCCAAGCCGAAGAAATTCCTGTTAAAGCATTGAAAAATTTGAAAAGCAAAAACATATTTATTTTTAATTTGAATTCTTAAGTTTTGAACATTAGCAAATGTGGATAAAACAGAAACTACTCAACATATTTGAGTTTCAAAACTACATTCACAACGATGATGCGACACATTTTGCCTTTTTCAAGATCGCACACAAATAAAATGACGACAACAACAGCAACAACAACAGCAACCCGCCCCCAACAAATGCAACAAATTTTTAATGTCAATGCGGTTGATGGCTTAACAGCATCTAAACTGCGCCCAAACGGCAACAATTCTGCTGCTCTCAAATACTTAATCAAATATTTATAACGCCCTGACACGGCACACACTCGTGTGTGGGTTACCGTTATGCAATATAAACAATCAGACACTTGCCCCCCGAGCGAGAGAGAGAGAGAGAGAGAGAGAGAGAGAGAGAGAGAGGAGGGAAAGAGCGAGAAAGCGCCACAAAAAGAATTTAATACAAATCGTTGCCTGTCAGCATACAAGAAGCCAAACAAATTATAACAGGTGCCGTTGCTGAGTTTCCGAGTGCATTAAGAACCACACACAACACACACTTAAACACACACACACACACACACACAGACACACAGACACACACACTTAGACACACAGATGCCCCCAAGTTATGGAATTGAGTGCTGAATGGGGTTGTGAAAGAGGAAAAGAACGGACGGGAAAGGGGGCTACAGCTAATTTTCACATTGCTGGCAGCCAAGTGCTGAACTGAAAATCTGTAAGCCAAAACAGCAGTTAACGTCACTGAGATTCAAAGTGAGAAAAACAGAGAGAACAAGAGAGACAGAGTGAGAGAGAGAGAGAGATGTAGAGATAGAGACAGCTCCCAGAGTTGGTAATTTAATGTGGGAACAGCGAATGGCGTTGATGCTGAACACGTGCGGCGCCGGACACCCCTCCAACAAAAAAACAAAAAAAAAACAAAAAAAATATACATTTTTGGAGTTGTTGTTGCTGGAATTGAATGTTGTCTTGTGTTCAATGTGCTTGATTTAATTTAAAAACGATTCAAAAATCAAGCCAACTTCAATGGTTTTAAACTGTGCGCTTAACCCAAGTAATTAAAGCTGTGCCGCAACTGAAAGAAGAAATATATATATATATATATATATATATGTATATATATACATATATATCATCATCATCATCAGCAGCAGAGCAATGGGGCATGACTTCAACTCCGACTCCGACTCCGACTTTGAATCGGACTCGAACTCGAACTCGGACTCGCTTCATTTGAAAATTTATGACTTTTTGACAGCCCACATTATTGTTTAATCGTGACTTTTGGGCCAAAATCTGTGGTCGAGTCTGCGGCATATTGCGCTAGGATTTAATGCTAAAGGCATTGACATTTTAAATCGGACGACGCGCGAATGACACCAGCATTATTTCCACTTCCATTTCCATTTCCATTACACATACGATAAAGCCTTAATTAAAAACACCCACATACATATACATATACATATACATTTATACATGTGTAGTTTGGCAGTTTGGCAAACGTACACTTGGCTTGGCAATTGTAATTGATACACCCTCTTCTCGCACAACCAACGATCGATGTGTGTTGTCAATTAACACAGCAAACGTGGAATTTTCAATGTATAAAATTTCATGCAAAGCACCAGAAACGAATCAAGTACGGCAAGTAGGAATTGGGGAAAGGGGTGTATGGGGAGTATTAGCAGGAAGATGAGTTCGCTGGGTGACCATAACCGATGACTGGGACTGGGAAGCAATGTTTGCACAAGGCTATCATCGAAAGGGGCAATATTCGGAGGAGCTCGAAAGCGAAGCTATTAACAATTATGTAAATATGCATCACTGGACTGACTCAGTGTGTACATACATACAAATACACATACAAAAATGTACAGCTACACTGTTCAAAATTAAATAATTAAATATTATTTATATGAATATGATAAATATTAAATATATTTTTCTGCATTTATCGTGTGGCGCTGAAGGTGCAGGTACAATGGGATCAGATAAGTAAGTGTTATAATAAAACAATAGTTGAAATTTATTTCGGTTGGTAAGGAATACTAAATATATTTATATTTCCAGTAATGAAAGAGTTATATTTTCTTTGATCTAAATTTAATGTGTATTTTGTTAAATTCATTAAATTCAAACTATATACAAAAAATGATAATTAAAATTGTGTTGGATTTTACTTCAAATTTCTTTGTGTGTATTTATAAACTCTGGCTCATTGTTGATCAACGCGGCACAGTGTCTATCAACAGTGAAATAAAAATGAAAGAAAAACAAAAGGCCTAACAAGAGTTTTATTGAAGAAGAGACACATACCTGTACCTATGTACACACACACAGACACACACACACACACACACATACACAACACACACACAACACACTCATATTCGGAAAGTGGCTGGCAGAGAGGCAATAAAACCCATTTAATATTCATTTAAGGTACTAACAAATAATGCAAATATTTGAACATTTTATTTACATATGAACGCCATCAAAGAGTTGAATTGAAAGAGATCTTTCAATTGATGAAAGGTGAACGAGATCCCACAGAAGGCCTATGCCAAAGAGATATACCCACAGATAGGTCTCCAGGCCTGGCCGAGAGATGATGCTCCACAGCGTCTAGCTCACAAAACAGATGAATCTATTTGTATTTATGAGCATGTGTGTATGCACTTGTGTGTGCACTGTGTGTGCGTGTGTGTGAGCGTGTGTGAGTGTGGCTGTGTGTGTATAATAAATGCGTTGTATGACCATTTAGCATGTCACCTTTTAACGGCTCTATAGCAAACAAAACGAAAAAAACAAAAACAAAAAAGAGAAACAAAAAAAAAAACTAAATACTGCCCATACTTCATATTCCATAACCACATCTGCTTAATTTTGAATCAACAATTTAACATTATAATTACGTTTCGAATCATCTGCAAACAGTCGCGAGTCTCTCGATTGCATCAATGCAAACCTTTTAGTCAAAACAAAATATAACAAATACGTCTTATACATAATCAAATGCGCAGAGCGGGCGCTTGACGAGATTTCAGATTGGCAGTGGCAGTGGCAGTGGCACCTTTCCGACGGCAAAGCAAAGAGACAAACGGCTTAATTGCGATCGATCGACCGGTGGATCGACGGATCGATGACAGGGCGTGTCGAGGGCGTGTTTAATGCACACATCTACATTTGGGAAAAGGATATACACACTTATATATATATATATATATGTATCTATATATATATCTATTTATATATATATATTATGTAGTAAGCTTAATTGAGTTGAAACTAGTGGTTTCTTGGAAAATATGAACCCCAAGGGATATACAGATAAATGCTGGAAAAAAACTATACTACGAATCAGAAGGTGTCAGCTTCGTCTGGTTTCTTGTACAGTTACTATTAACTATATTTAAACTTAGATCTATTTAAAAAGGAATTCTAAAAGATCAGAAGAAAGTTGCATTTGAAAAAACTTTTCAGATATAACTATAAAGTTTTTTAGACAAACTTTATAGTAATTAAAATAATTATGATTTAGTTGCCTACTTTGGAAATATATAAGTTTGATATTGTCAAGGGAAACTTTATAATATGTTTTGATTTTAGTTTATAAAATAAACGATTCCTTCTACTCGAGTTTTTTTTTTTCGTTTTTTCGTTCAATATTTTTGCTTACCAAATCGTCACCCAAATCGGAATCGCGCTCAATATTATTATTTGAACGGCCGCTACAATCCATAGTCGGATGCACTCGGAGTTGCATTAGAGCGAAGTTTGTGTTAAAGCCTCCGGGGTGAAATTTCAATATTTATAATGGCAAATTGTTTCGATATATATATAAATATATATATATGTATACACATATATTTGTGTGTGTGTTGCGAGAAATGAATACGCGAGCTTTTAACTTTCTACGTAATTTACACACAGCAAACTCTTATTTGTTTTTGTTTTTGTTATTGTTTCTATCTCTCTCTCTCTCTCTCTTTCACCGTTTTTTTTTTTTTTTTGTTTGCCTGATTTGCTTTTGGCTTAGCTCCTGCGTTTATAACATCGAATAACCGTAATCAAATAATCGAGTTTGAGTTGTCGCCTCGTTTTTCGTGCTCATTACTGTTGTTGTTGTTGTTTGATTTCGCAGCTGTAGCTATGGAAAAGGGAATAACGCTAAAGCACCGTTTATCGATCAACGCTTTATTTTTCTTTTTTATTTGTGGTTTCGTTGCTTGTTTAATTGCGACACTTTCTTGCGGATTTTGATTGGAATTGAAATAAACACTAATTGTAATTATTGTAAATGTTTTATTGGTCTTTTGCACACATAGATTCACACACGATAGCCCACAATATCAGATCACATTTGAGTGCACGGCGTTTACTGTTGGTACCTGATGGAGATCGGCTCCTGTTGCTGATTATTAATCAACAATTAACAATTTGTTCATTTATTTCACGTCTGATATCTCGCGCACTGTCCGCATTCGCCCGACGCACACGGAACTCCAATTGGGAATAAAAATAATTCTCTCCGCACATCAAAAACGATGCGTCAAAAGACGGCGCTCGTTAAATCGACTCTCTCTCTCTCTCTCTGTCTCTTGCGGGCACGCGCTCTCCGGAACGACTGGGACCGAGTGGAACACGAGCAGTGGCTGCGCGCCAACACGGCTGTTTGTGTGTGTGCCAGTTCCATTCGTATTTTAATATGATGCCCGCTCTCTCTCTCGGCAGCTGGCCAATCGGATTGCCGCTTCGCCTGTGCTCAGGTGGCATTCAATTAAATTTGTAATCGTAATCTATGCAATACTAAAGTCGTGTATGTATACAATGCGCTCGCCGCTCATTCGTTCGCCACACACACACACACCGCTACTGCTCGCACTCACATGCGCTCGCTGCGTTTGAGTATTGGTGCGCGTCTACACTGCTGAGCATGTTTAACGTGCTCGATTCAAGTGCTGTTTGCCCAGTTTGTCGTTGGCCCATTTTGCATAACGAAAATCAACTCAAACGTGTTGCGCAGTGCCATTGTGTTTGAGTGTTGAGTGTCTGTGTGTGTGTGTGCTGTTGTATTTGTTGTGTATCTTTCAATCATAAATGCGCCGCGTTTTTTATACGCGATTTTATTTGAAATACGCCCTTTTCATATGGAGAGCCGTTGCTTTTTGGGGCGTTAACATTTGTGGCTTGTGGCCAGCCTTTACCAAATGGCGTTTGATATGCAGCAGCACACACAAACGGGGAAAACAGGCGTTTTTCCCTCAATCGAGCAAATTACACACACACAAACACACACACACACACACACTTTCCACTTTTCGCATACAACAACCAAAAACCTCGCTGAAACTTGATTAATGATTTGCGAGATAAATTACACTTGTAATGGCCCAAAAACGTTAGGTGGAATGAATGGCTGGCTATATAGATAATAAAGAATGCTGTTACCGTTACATTTTCGAAGCAGCCCCCGCAAATAATTTCAGTTGCTCTTCGATTTTCACTAATTTGAAATTGATGAAAGCAGCGACGCAGCAGCAGAGGCAGCAGCAGCAGCAGAGGCACCAGCAGCAGCAGCAGCAGAGAGTATATCAATTTTCGCCGGCATGTCTGTTGAAATGAACATATGAATGTTTATGTATGAATATGTACAGTAATCGCTCGTAAAATGACACTTTTCAAAATTAAAATTGTACCAACAGACTACTTTTGCTTTGATGTGTAACTAGACTAACAGTAATATTTAAGAATTGGCCCGGACAAAGCTGGCTAATGCCGCCCAGTTTTTAAGCTTTATGAAATCGTAAAAAGAGACGTTGGTTCTAAGTTGCGAGCGATCACTGTAGATGGACGCATTTTGTAGGGAGCGCAGGCGCGCTCATCAAACACCAACAGGGGCAGCAGCACCCCGCACTTGAAGGGGATGGTGGTGACCGGAATGCCACCCCCCAAGCGCCAATGATGTGGCGGCGGAGGCGGCGGCGTCGGCGGCGGCGGCGACGACCCACAGACTTGACTGATGATGAAGTGAGAAAGTAATTAAATACAATTTTAAATGTGACTAATGAGACGACGTCAAATTCGTGGCGCAAATGAGTTGGTGGGCTGCAAGGGGTAGTGGGTTAGGGTCGGGTCGGGCTAGTTGGAGAGGTGGGGTGCTCTTAGCAGCGTCTTTGAGCTGAACGCATTTATCAATATTCAATAAATAGAACGGCATTTTCGCACGCACACTAAAACAGCAGACAGATCCGCTGTGCGTGTGAAACAAAGTGTATCCACAAGATATATACATATATATACACAAAGCAAAAAGTGCGCTCACACACACACACACACACACAGAGAGACACACACACACTCACACACAGGTACTTACGCCTTGGCAAGTATAACAATTACCGTTTGTTGTTGCCGTTGTTAACTTTCATTTGGGGCCAAAGCTATTTGATTTTCAAAGTACGTCCCGTCCGCATTTCAAATGCCAAAATAACAAAAAAAAAAAAAAAAACAACACACACAGAGAGAAAAACAAAAAAATAAAGCACAGGTGAAATTTGTTGTGAGCTGTTTTTGTGTTTAATTCATAGATACATACATACACACATATATACATACATATATATATATTGGTAAATACGTGTACATCGTATATTTGTCAACACGTCCATTTCCTGCATTTTGTGTTTTAGCCGAAAATGAAATATGTACCCGAAACAATTCGAAAATAAATAAATACATATCCATATGAATAGAGAAACGGCGATACCAAGACATGTATTTAGATATCGATACAAAAGGTACGTAAATATATATATATATATATATATATATATCCATATGCATATATTTATGCATTTAAGTATGTATTGATTCGTGTTATTGTCCACACACATCCGTTGTAATGGGGACTGCGGCTCTTAAAGGTCTCATTAGTCGATGAGTCTTGCGAGTTTGTGATTTGGAATTAACACTTGTCCATTTGTCTGCTTTGTGGGTGTGACTTCATAGGAAGTGCTGTCGCAATATAATTCTTTAGGAATTTGATATTCCAACTAAGTGGGTAAATTATCCCATGCCCAAGAAAAAACCATGCTTGCTTAAAAAACTAGCTGCCAACAAAGAAAAAAACGATTGCCTTTGATAATTTGTGTAGTTTTCAAAAAGGCAGTGGAAAATTTGGAACAATTGTTTAGGGAAGAATTTCAATAAAACTGATTCTGAAATGCAGTATTATTTTAGAGGCTAAAACACAACCAAAAAGATATTGCTTGGCAGAGTCGGTTGGGTATTAAAAAAGTACACTTTTGACCCATTCAACACTTGAAACTCTTTTACCTATATGAAAATATCATTCTTACCTGTTCATTATAAATGATAGTGCCATATAGAGTTGACTTTGATACCGTTTAAATTGATTGATTTAAATCATATGCACTAATTAAAAAACGGATTAATTAAAGGGCCAGCCCTCAATATTTGTTTGATGTCGATGCCTGTTTGCGAATGTAAATGATTGAAATGAGGATGAACCCGCGGTGTGGTTGATAAAAAATGCGGAATTAATTATATGTTATTTACCAGCGATTTACGGATGACCAGGCGGTGTTGGAACGCTTCGGGTGCCCGGGTCAATTAATAAAACACCATTTAAGCTATCATTAATTCAGAAAATGCAATTTGTCAATCGGACTGTGACAGACAATCACCGAGTTTTGTGGCAAACGTGTGAGAAAGCGATTTCGTTAACTAATATCTCCGTCTTCGTCTTCGACTCCGTTTTCGACATCAACATCGATTCCGAGTCGAAGTCAGCCTTGTTAAGCATTCGGATAGGGCCCTGGGCCACAGTCAAAGCCAAAGCCAAATTGATTGACCAGATCAACATGACCGTCGTCGTCTGAATGAACTCGAAAGCATCGCTCATAATTGATGATATTTAGCTAGGCATGCCAGTCTATTTGTATCCACACATCCACAGTCACATCCAGAACAAGATGAAAATGGCCAGCGGATCATTTTTGAGATCATTTCACACACTCACCCAATTTTGCTTGAGGCCTCAAACAACCAAACAAAACAACAAAAACAACAAAAACAAAAAAAAAAAACAACAACAAAAGAAATAATAAAGCTTCATTAATAATTTGTGTATATTGGCTGGTGGGTCGACTCTGGATAACCAGCCATTTTTTTTTTCTATTTTTTTTTTTTTTAATACATGTAGTAAAATACAGTTAGAAGCAATCGCCAAAAATTCATTCACAAATTGAATATTGCAGACGGTCCCCAAAAACTTTCCAGTTATTGTTATACGAAACTTTATGGCATCATTAACTCGCCAGTTTTGAGCTACATTTTCAGCAACTTCCTCTCCGTCTAGCATATTTTTATTTATTTCGTTTTTTGTTTTTTTTTTCTTCTTTTTGGTTTGTTTTTTGTTTTTGGGAAATATCTTTAATGAAGTCGAGTAAGCTGCTGCCAAAAATAGAATATTAATTTGGGCAAAAAAAAAAGAGGCATAACGGATGCGCCTGTCAATATTTTGACAGTTTCTCTCACAGAATGATGCGAGCGGAGTAGGGAGTAGAATCGGAGCCATCACGAGACTTGCTGACGTCGCATCTGGCAACCGACTAGTGGTCTTTGTCGATCTGTGGATCTGTGGATCTGTGGATCTCTGCTGGCTGCTGTAATGCACAGTTGCCATTCCGGGAATGTTACGGCAAAGGCTTTAATTGAATTTCACTGGATGACGTTGCCCGTTGACGGAGATGCTGCCGCTGTGGCATGCATACACATATTTATTTTGAATCAACGAAACGAAACAAATATATAAATGGAGTTTCGTATAAAACATCAGAAATGATTAATATGCGCTAATGTTTTATAACTTTGCCCTTAATATGCGCGTATCAAGTTGAAACCAAACTCGTCCTGTTGCCCACAGCTCAAAACAATAAAAACAAAACCGATGCGATCGTCAGAGTCCGCCACAGTGAATGCCTCAGTTTCCCCGGCAGTCTCGGCAGTCGTCCCCCCCACCCTCCTCCAGTTGAGGCCACAACAGCAACCACAGCATTAAAATGCCAAAAGCGATAAAAGAATGAACTGTATCGCCTTTGTCTGCCACACAGTATAAATATGAACGATATCTGTCTGTGTGTGTGTGTGTGTGTGTGTGTGTGTGTGTGTGTGTGTGGGTTCTGCCGGGGTACGGTAGGACACATCAACTGTTTGACTGATCTCGATCTTAACTGCTAATGACTTTAATCGTTAATCTCTGACATAAAAGTTCTGATTGAAGCGCGATCTGAGCACAAAATGCAATAAATTAAAAATAAGCCAAATTCTTATTTTTTTTTTTGTAGTTCTGATTATGGGTGGTATTCAATGTTTTGTTTCCATCTTTTTACTTTTGCCTCTCATTTTTAATTTCTTTGGCATTCATTCCTGGTATCGATCAGCATAATTAAATTGCCAGCATTCACAGCAATCGCGTCTTCTAGTCCAAAAGTAGACTTATAGTCTGATTCTCATTAATGTCTGAGTGGTAAATTTACTGCTCGATTTGAGTAAAAGAGTGTATCGATTTATTATTTTTATTTGTCTTTGCGAAATAAATAGTAAAACAATCATGGCAAAAAAAAAAAGAAGGAAAATACTTGTTGTGAATGTTAGAAATTCTTTACGAATGTTTATTGTAATTGCCTGGCAAATTTACAGAAAACATCTTTATATTCTGTATATTCTGTATAGTGTGTAAATGTATTCGAGAATGTTAGAAATGTTAATTAATAAATCAGGCTATTAGAGGTACTGCATTTCATTTAAATGCCTTCTTTATGCTCTTCAAATTTTATGGCCATAGATATAATAAACACAAAAGTTATTTCGCAGAGACATCTGTGTAATTATACTTTATATGAAAGATATTGAAATGGCATTTTATATAGCAGCTTAAAAATGTCTACTAATTCTCTTCCCAAGATATAATATACAGTACTGTACATTGTATGCAGTCATAATGTATGCACTAAAATGCGATAATTTGATTATGTTCGCATATATAAATGCTAAGTATCTGCACACAGCTGACAAAGTCGCTGGTGGGGAGGGGGAAGGCGGTTATAAAACCATAAAAATACAAATACAATACGAATGACATCAATAATGACATTGAATTGGTAGCTGTTGTTTCTGTTTCTCTTGTTTCTCTTGTTGTTGTTGTTCGTGTTGTTGTTGCTGTTGTTGTTGTTGTTTACGAGTTATTTTCGATTGCCTCGATGTGGGTATGCTGATTGTCTGTTGACACTTGTAACAGGCTATGCTGAATATTCACTGAATTAAATATGAATACATCTTTTTCTGCGAAAAGTGAGTTGAAATTTTAAATTATATAAATTAAATACATTTTTCACTAAATATATATTTAATATAAATACATTCCTTTCTTTACCAGAAATCTTTATCGGTGCTTTCATAAATATATTCAATTAAATAAAAACTATTTTATTACGCTTAAGTTAATTTTTCGTAGTAGAAACACTGATTTATTTCCAACCGCTGTCAAGTATAAGAAAAATACAGCCACACCAAAAAAAGGGAGGGTATTTTGTTTTTTGGTCTCTCTGTACACTTGTCGAACCCAAGTTAGTTGGGCATTTTGTTTTATACTTTTATATACTTGTATGCTTAAGACCGGTGCTTTATTTATTGTGTGTTTATATGCGCCGCAATTGAGGCAAAGACGTGGGCAATATAAATATACATACATATAATGATAATAATACCTATGGCTACTGGTCTGGTGGCATACTGTGAGGGTGCTGTGGATATTGCGACGGATTGGGCGGTGCTTGTGGGGCTTCGATAGGTGTTACGTATACGACATGTTTGCCATGGAGACGAGGAGAATTGCCTGAAATCACATTGAAATAACACAATTCAGAGAGTGACGCGCTTGGCCCCCCACACGTAAGCAGAGCAAAGAATGTCATGTGAAATGCGGTGGAAGTCAAGCAACTATGTATTTCGATAAAGAAATCATATTAAATTGTATGCGTAGCCAAACATGTCCAGCTGTTGACGTCCATTGCCCCGGCAGCAACAACATGCACAAACAATACAGAAATAAATAAATAAATTAGCAGCCGCCGTCTCAGTCCGATTCGAATTCTGAATTCAAATTCTGAATTCAGAGAAAAAAAAAAAACTCTTGGCCAGGCCAAATAAGATTGACGACAGCGACGCCGTTGATTAATTAATCTGATGCCTGGCTGACATTTCAGGCGTCCAAATGGCGGGCCCATCAAAACAGTTTTGCAAATATGTATGTATGCCCGGGCTACAGAATGCCGATGTATCCGTTAGATACATAGATACACAATGCGTTTGCATAATGCGACACAGGAAGTGTTGCGTTCTAAGTTGGCCCCCATTTAAGACGCCCACGCTCGCCATTTAGCTCCATCTTCCAGCTTTCCAATTGTCATATCAAAATCTTTAAATCTGTACATGTGTGCGAGTCTGTGTGTGTGCGAGTGTGTGTGTGTGTGTGAGTGTGTGTGTGAGTGTGTGTGTGCTGAAATCAAATCCCATATAGCGTAACATCAAACAATCCACAGTTGCTGCTGTCCATTCGAGGCTACACATTTAATTTGGGTGACTTTTATAAATCGCTACATATCGCACAATGTTTTCAAAATTATAAAATCCAAAATGAAAAGATCAACGAAAAAAAAAAAGAAAAGCTAAGGCAGTTTTCTATTTATCAGAAGGCGTCTTGTTTTGATATGAAAACCAAAAACAACAACAACAACAACAACAACAAGAAAGGCAGCAACAACAAATACAAAAACAACAACAACAGCATGTTGTTTATTTTTATAAATCTGTATTCATTATTTTCATACACATAGTGTATGTGTGTGTGTGTGTGTGTGTGTGTGTGCTGTGTGTCTGTGTGTCTGCCACGTTTTTGCGTAAAGGCAGCGATTAGCCTGAATGCCTCCAAATCCATTTCTAGCATATGAGAATACAGGTATTGAGATACATATACTAGATGAATTTCTAGCTATACTCAAATTAACTTGTCTAACGCTTATTAGCGGCCTTTGACCTTTCTATGTCAGCGCCAGTCACTTAATTAATGTGTCAAACAATTAATTGCAAGCAACGACAACAACAACAAACAACAGCAACAACAGCAACAACAAAAACAACAACAACATCAGCAACAACAGCAACAACAACAACTAGCAACGGCAGTTGTGGCCAACGTTCGTCTATCTCTTTGGATTCATTCATATTGGACACTCGTTTGAATGTTTATGGCCAACGGGGCGTATTAAATTTACGACCATGCATTAAAATGTTGCAACAAAATGGCCGTTGTTCGCTAGCCGACACTGGCGGGCAAAAAAAAATACAACAACAAAAATACCAAAAAAGAAAAAAAAAAAATAACAAAAGGTTCAATATTCGAATTATAATAAACGTCGTCTTCTCAACGGCAATAAATAATAGGCAGCAACGAATATTCATACTTAAGTATCAAGTTTTACATCGAACCCGTTGATATGCCCAGCGAACGGAGAGAGACAGCAATATGCACACAGGCCGACAGCACGAGCGAGACAGACAGGGAGGTGAGCGAGAGAATAAGAATAAATAAGATGTGGAAAGATAGACAATAAGGCCCACAGAGCCATCGCCCAGCTAGCAAAATGCGAATAAGTCAAGTAGTAAATTATTTGCACACTGACCGAAGACACAAAGAAATTTGTAAGCTATTTTATCAGCTAATAAATGTGTTTAAAATTTTCTTGATTAAGCTCTAAGCTTGAATTAAATTTTGGCAGTTTGTTCACATAATGTTAGGGGTAGTTTGTTTGTTTTAAGACACAGTATTGTTTTTATAATCAAGTATAAATTAAAAATGGTTAAAGAGTTTATAATGAAACTCGATTAAGGTTTTATATATTCGGATCAGGATGAATAATCGAGTTGCGTATTTATAACTGTATCACAGCGAATATAAAAAATATTTAGAATATAATTTTTAGATTCCACAAATATCGATTTTAGATAGCTACCAAAACACATAATTTTTAAAATATAGTCTCCTAAATAATATGTAATATTCTCTGGCATCTCTATTACTCAACTGTACAAATTTCAGAAAGATCTGATAAAAAAAAACACAAATAATTAGTATATTTGAAAGTATCTCGTAATAGAGCTTAATCTACAATAACATTTTCACTGGTTGTGAACAGGTTTTATAGTCAGGGATAGACCCTGCTTAATGTCAATAATATTTAACTTACTATTGCCCATATTATATATTCATATATACTATTATTTTGTTATGCTGCAAATTCAATACATTTTCATGGAGTGTGGAACCACGGTGGGTGTTGTTGTCGAAGCTCGAACTCTGTTGCTGTACTTTTTGTCATATGGAAAATGATATTGTGCTATGTATATGGATGATGTATTTGCGTTTTTTTTCCCCTGCTTTTTTTTTAATGTTTTTATGCTTAAAACTGCAGTCAGCTGAAGAGCAACACTTTAACACACACACAGACACACACACACAGAGTTACAATGTAATACCTGACACGGGCAGCAAACAACAACAGAAACTACAGCAACACCTTGACTGGCTATGACAGTGAATGAAGCAATGCAGTCAAACAGACAGACAGACAGATGGACAGATGGACAGATGGACAGAGACTGAGGGACAAGCTGTGAAACTGGCAAT
The DNA here is from genome assembly GCA_035041615.1 of Drosophila anomalipes. NCBI lineage: Eukaryota > Metazoa > Arthropoda > Insecta > Diptera > Drosophilidae > Drosophila > Drosophila anomalipes. The sequence continues at coordinate 8,578,191 of JAWNKZ010000041.1, read as the reverse complement.
GGTGTTTTGGTGAGAGTTGGATGTCGGTTGTTGTTGCCAAACAGCAAATGGCTCATAGCTTTTCCTTAACGCTGATCGATTGCAAATAGGTCTGGGGATCTAAACGCCCCATTGGCCTCTCAGTTTAACACGGTTTCGGCCATTCTGCATCGGGTCGTTTTGACTGCATCATGCCAACGATGGCGATCGTCACTAACACACACACACACATATATACATAACTATGCACATATATATATATATATATATATATATATATGTATATATATATAAGTATTGTGTTCGTGATCATCAGGTCGATAATTGATTGCCACATAATTTATGTCATTTCATGTGCGTGCCGTTTGCAAAATATGAAATGCAGCGATGCGCAGCGAATCTGGCAACGCAGTCACATTCTCAGTTGCAGTTGCAGTTGCAGTTGCAGTCGCAATCGCAGTCGCAGTCGCAGTTTTTAGTCGTCACGACGCACAACAGTAAAAATAAAAATCGTTGCTGTTAATAGGTTTCGTACTATTGTTATAATACGTCGGCTCCACCTCCCCACGACGCAGCTTTGGCTACGGCCACAGCTTCAGTTTCTTTTTTTTTTCTTTTTTCTTTTTTTTTTTGCTAGCCTCAAAATGTTTGTTATGTTAATGAACTTTGGGTCCCTGCCGAGGAGGCGCACTGGCGAATCTCACTGTGATCGGCACAGAGAAAAACTAACAGACTTTTATACGCCAGAAAGCTTTTTTATTAAATCACAGACATTAATATACTTTTTGGATTATAAATTGAGTGTTTCTTATTCGATTATAATGAAAGTATTACAGTTGATCAATAATACGTCAAAGTATTTAATATACGATTTGAAAAAAATATACCTTTAAGATTTGAGATTTTCTTGCTAATGGAAAACGATTTATAATTTCTGATTTTCTGCCTAGCAATAATATATATATACTTTGTGGGATCGGAGATGCTAACTTCTGCTTCACTCCTTGGACAAATGAATTTTACTCATTTATTATGGGTTCAGGGCATATAAAGTTTAGAAAACCTGTGGATGGAAAATCTGTTATTGGAGTTTAAAATCTCTTGCAGGACATTTGGAGGCTATCGAATTTAGATGTCCAAATATAAAGTTCAAAAATGCTTGTAACGATTCTTTTTCACCTGATATTTGTACATTTTAAATATATAATGTTTTTTACAATTTAAATTACAGCCTTTCTTTAATTCACAACAGCATTTTTCTCTAAGTGTACACACATGCTTACATCTATTCCTGTGAGCGTGTGTGTGCCAAGTCAGCCAAACTTTCATCATTAAAGAAAATTATAGCCAAGTTGCTGTAATGCAGTCGGACGACAGTGACGTTGACGACTCTGGCAGCGACGCGAGCAGCGACGCAGGCAGCGACAGTGTGGGGCAGGCACGCTCTTTTAGCCTCCAGAGGCGGGCGACGGCGACGACGACGACGACGCGGACCGTTCCACACAAAAAAGTGTTTATGGCCAGAAATCCGTCAACATATTAACACTAAATATTAAAACGTACATGCGTGTTTATGCATATATATATATATATATGCATATATATATATATATATATATATGTATATATATACATATATGTCTATATGTATACATGTATGCAAATGCATATCTACTCGAATATTGCCATATCCACATGCATAGACACATGGCAAATTTGACCCGCAGTTGGCCACCGCTCACGCTGAGAGCAACTTTTCAACTGCTCATAATGAGAGTCAGGCTTTGATATTCAGAGCATATGTTTTATGTTCCTTGCAGGTTTTAATTCCAACAGAGACAGGCGATTAATTTAATTCCTACCTAAACTTCCCACAACTGGTAATTGATACGTATCAATTAATATACATATTTCCATGTAGTATTTTGAATTAAAGTGCAGACAAAAATGCTTAATTCAAATGTGTATAAAATGTTAATAGTAGAATCAGGAAAACAAGTTTAAAATCATTTTTTTTAACGTTCACATATAAGTTAGAACAAGTAACAACTTAGAGATGTCGAAACTGACGTATCCTTTTCCAATTGCCGACATCTAAACTCGACTATAAATTTAAAAAACCCACCGATTTCTTTTAATGAAATATATATGATATAGATATTATTATTAGTTAAACTGCTAGGATCTGCGGATGAAAAATGTGAGAGCAGAAGAATTTTCAAGAATTTCCATTTTCCGCCAGTGGATGTAGTTGAAGAAAAACGCTCCAAGTTGATCTAGCTAAAATTGAAAGAAGACACGTAATTCCCCTGCCAAGCAGGCTATACATAATTTATATGTATTCATATATAAGTTAGTTTAGTTCACATTTTATAGATTTATTTGTAAAAAGGAAAAACAATATTGTTGTTGGTGTTTGCCATTCATTTTACGATAATTATAAAGTCTTTAGGCACGTACACAGCCAAATAAAGTGTGTGTGTGTGTGTGTTTTTGTGTGTTAATTAATAACTGCGCTAATAACATGTATTTAACACTTCACCCCCCTTGTTGTTCCTTGTCCTTGTTCTGAGCCTCATCATAGTTGCATCGATCACTTGACACCCGCACTGCTTGTGGCAGCTTGCTTTTGTTTCGCTTGTGTTTGGGGTACGACGATTGGAGAAAAGAAGTGCGGAGTGGGTGTGGGAGTGGGAGGGGGTGGAGGAGGGGGAGGTGGAGGTGGTGGCGATGAAATGATTATTGAAAACATTGTTGTGGCTTGAAGTCGAAGCACTCTTGTGGGTCTGGGGCTGCAATGGGGGGCTGCCACAATAGTTGGCTGGCTGCATTTTTATTTTGCTTCCGCTGTGGCAGCGATGAAAGATGCCGAAATACTTAAACGATTTTTAATAATTTTATGCCTTTTCCGCGAAGATGTACGCATAAAATACAACAAATGAAGAGCAAAAGCAACGTTATACGCCCTCCGTGATTTACACACTACAAGCACCACAGAAGACGACGACGACGACGACGACGACGACGACGACGACGGCGACGTCGACGATGTGGAGGATGCGGACGAGGACGAGGATGAAGAGGTTGCCTTGCGACTGGTACGGTGACTGGAATTGGGCCTGACCCGGTAGGCTCTCGATAATGTTGCACACTGGCCTGCAATGCAACAGAACCAAACCAAAAAAGGTTAAAGTCTGTTGCCTTATTTTATATATGCTGGCTTGCAACTAAGGCTGTGTTGTGGCATACACAGTAAAAAGTTGTAAGCTTAATTGCTTGTAATTATATTTAAATAAATTCCAAGGTTTTTTTTAATTAAAAATGATCAATTAGTAAGTTTATTTTATATTTACTGACTTCCAATTGATGCATTTTTGTCACATTATTTAAATAAATTTCAATATAATTTTAAATATAAAATAACAAATACAAATTCAAAATTTGAAAGTTACACAGATACATTTTACAAATAAAAAGATAGTTTTCTCTTCCAGTGTCAGCAAAGTGTTCTTCTTGACATATATTGAATATATTGAATAATAATCAAACCTTTCAAGCCTTTCATCAGCATTATGGTTAGATTGTTTGTTTCAGTTTCTCATTAGTTCGGCCCACTGTGCGATGTCTTCAAAACTGAAATGTTTTCATTTTGATCTCTTTACGCTGCGTTGGTGTTCGGGGTCTTTTGCTGAATGCCACGGTTTCTTGTTCTGGTTGTGGTTGTGGTTGTGCTTGTGGTTGTGGTTCTGGTTTTGGCTGCCTTACATACTCGTACATTTATATTTATGCGTATGTGAGGCAGAGTCGCATTGAGTTTTTTCATCTTTTCGCAACAAGTTTACAGATTGTTGCGCATCGGCTGTGATTTGCAGCGTTTAATAGGCGCACTTCAAATGCCGCTGCACAACTGCTGCAAATGATTTCCCTGAATTACTTTATTATTATAAGTGCCACACGTGGGCGAACAGCACTTGCAACAGCACAGAACAGAACAGAACATAACATAACAGCAGCTACCCAATGTCTGACTCGAGCTAAGTCTAAGCCCAGTGTGCAGCCCCCGGGCTTTAATAAATTTTATAGTCACACAAGTGAATCGTGAATCGGGAATCGGGAATGGTGAATCGATGTGGACTTGGCTGCTTGGGGCGCGTATCAATGCCTAGTTTATTACTAATTGAATTTGCTGCCTTCCACAGACTCAATTCAATTCAATTCAATTGAATAACTCGCACGGGCAGGTGTGAAAATTGAAAACTTGTAAAAACTGAGGCGACAAGTTCCGAAACAGAGAGAGAGAGAGAGAGAGAGGGAGAGAGAGAGAGGAAGATAGAGAGAGAGAGAGCTGGAACTGAATTTCCGTTTCCAGTTTTGGGTTTTCTCACGCTCGCTGCGACTGCATTTTTTTGATTGTTGGGCAATTAATTAGCACTGCGTGAAATTATTGGACGAGAGACGTGTGTGCATAGCAATTACCTTAAGTTGGCCTGGGAAAATGGGGAAACGCCCGACTTAAACTCACCTAAAGTTAAAGGTAACATTTAACATATTTTGAGCTGTGGCTTGGAGCTTTTTGCCCATATTCAGGCCACAACATTAAACTCTGCACAGTTTTCAGTTTGCCGTCCAATCACAATAAAATGCCACCCAACAATTACGCCGCACATTTTTATGCCCGCCAAGGCTGCTGTGGTTCCCACAGTGCACGGGCCAACCATGTGGGTGTTGTTGCCTGCAGACCACATAGCAGGGATGGTTATTTAATTAGCTAACTCAATTAAAAGAGCGTAAAAATTGCAATTGTGCCCTGCGCCTGGCTGAAATGCATCAGGTGTTACGGCCATTAAACCATCAAGTGGATTTTCCCTGGCACAGCAGAAATGTTTTGCAAGTGTTTTGTGGTCAATTTATTGGGCACACCTCATTCATTATTTTTTGGGTGTGGTGCACAACAATTTATTCTCTATGCCAATTTCATTTTGATACGGAAACGCCAATAGCTCACCTGGCAATGAAACGGCACTGCGATTGGCTGGCCGACCGTCAGATAAAATAATCGAGAAGAGAGCAGCAGCAGCAGCAGCACCAGCAGCAGCAGCACCAGCAGCAGCGCTTAGCCGCGTGCGGAAGCAAGAGAGAGAAGCCAAAGCAGTGGAGAGGGAGAGAGCGAGAGAGAGAGAGTGAGGGAGAGAGTGAGGAACAGGCAGACAGGCTGGCACGCGCGAGCGAGAGCGTGCGCATGAAAATAAAATTGAATTTGGAATTGGAATTGGAATTGAGATTGGAAATGGAAATGGAAATGCTGGAAACGAAACGAGTGCCGCAAAGCGACAAGCACATTTGCTAGGCACTTTTAGCTTGATGATAACACAAACATACTTACATAATGTATGTACATATGTATGTATGCAAGTATGTATGTATGTATGTGCATATTGGCGTACTCGTAATACGAGTAGCTCGCAGCTCTCAGCTCGCAGCTCGCAGTTCGCAGCTCGTAGCTCAGCTCCAAGTCAATGCCAGATGCAAAGCCCGATGGCAATGCGCCAATCAGAAGCTTGCTAACTGACAGATACTCTGCGACAGCTTCTCAGCTACATATGTACATCCATACATACATACAATATATGGGAATGGTGTGTGTAGCGCAATGTGACTCGGCCGGAACGTGCCACAAAACTAATCAAATTCATTAAGTTACAAACAGTTACAAAATTAGATTACCAGCCACACCCAAAATAAAAGTATATCTCGAAAATAAGAGGAAATAAATCCAAAAAACCAATTGGGTTTGTACTTGAATTGAAGTGTAAATTGTCGCAACAACAGCAACGAGAGCAACAACAATGCCCAACTTGTCAACACTTCTTGCGCCCCTTTCCACCCCGCCGCTTCAAGCGACGTATCCACTGCCAGCCCTAGTTAAGCCTATTAAATGCCCCAAACGCTTTGTTGTACCGGTCTTCATGTCACTTGCTATTTACCCGGCTGTTTAGTCTGTTTATTTGTTTGTCTTTTATGTTTGTCTCTTTATTTGTAATAAATATGTTTGGCCAGCAAAGCACACGGACAGGAGGCAGGCGGGGGTTGGCAGGTATGTAAGTTATTAATTTCACTACTTTGTCTGCGACTTTTCTTGCGCTTATCAGGTTACATAATTGTCCTGTTATAATGTTCGTATGCCTGCCTCACGCTTATCCCTCCACCTTCCCCCTCGTTTTATGGGGTGTAATTATCGCACATATTGCATTGCTTTGTAGGGTTTCCCTCCTTAACTATCATACGGACTTCCAACTTGACAGAGCCATCAATAAGAATTAGGGATAGCCGCGTGTCACGAACGGTACACGAAAAGTTGCACAGATATTTGCGATGATTTTTGGTAATTTTGGAAATGAAATCGAATGTGTTTTACTACTTTTCAAAATCCCCTTTGTTATAAAATACTAAAGTTACTACTTATTTATTTGTTCTCTTAAAATTTGTATTATATTATTATTCTGTGAAACGATTCTACAGCTTACAAGAAATATAGATTTATTATAAAGAAACACTTTCAATGCATCTTTTCAGTATCAATATTTTTAATCAAAATCTTGTAAAATCAATCAAATCGAATTAACTTTCATATTTAATTAGTATTTAAATACTTATATACTTAAAGTTTAATTCAATCTCTCTAAAAACTCTGTTAAATATCTTATTTAACTTTTAAATATATTTTTAAATAAAAAGCAACTTGAGTTGAGTTCTTTTTGCATTGCTTCTCTTTTACTCTTACTTATATCCTTTCTCTGCGTCGTGACACGGTCTCCACTCTAGCAAGGACACACAGACACACATCCAGACACCCGCTAAGGAGACGAACAAGTGCAAGTAGTTGATGTAATTCCGAGGCGGCCCACTGTTAAGCCACTGGTCAATGGGGTTTATATTTTTTGGTATCATGTCCGCTTCGTTTTCATTTTCTTGCGCCCAGCGTTTGTAATTGAGTAATTTCCACTTGAATTTCCCCTTTCAATGCGTATTTTCTTTGTGACTTTGTGTGGATTTCGAACAGATTGGTGTGGCGTGCGGAAAAAGGACCTGCAAACATTTGGGGCTGGGTGACTTGGCTGGGTGTCTATTTCTCTACAGTGTGTGTGTGGTCAGCTTAGAGGATTTGTGGTGGCATTACATTTAATACAAGTCCATTCGTTGCGACGGCATGCGACAACAAAAATGTGCTAACAAGTTTGTCAAACCAACCCAAAAATATATCTAAACAAAAAAAAAAAAAACAAAATAAATAAAAAGACATGGAATGAAATGCAAATCAAGCGAACTGCAGTTGGCAGCGTGACGCGTGTGAATTTCAATTTGTATGTGAAATGTGAAATTGTTACAATGATGCGGCCCTTTTTACTGTCATCCAGCGAACAGCAGCAGCAGCAGTAAAACAAACACAAAACACTGACAAATAACTGAGGGTAATAATGATGCTGCAACAGTCAATGGATGGATACGTGCCACAAGCCTCCAGCTACAATTCTCTGTGTACCTTTATAGAATATCAATTTTTGGACTGCAAGCGAGCGTAATAAAAAATCTATTAAATTTCCACATAATCACAAAAGCAATTAATCATTGACACTATTTAGGCGCTTTGTGCGCTTTTTTCTACGCTTATTAAAATGGCGTGCCTAACCGAACATGGACAGCAAGACGGACAAATACATGTATATCTGTATATATATATATATATATATATATGGAGATCGAGGTGGAGACAACAAACGATGGAGTTAAAGAGCGGAGGCTGAGCGTAGTCTGAGCAGAGCTTACAGCAATTTGTTCTTTGTTATGCTGATGCCATTGTTGAGATACATCACAGATATATACACACAGATACAAAGATACAAAGATACCCAGATACGGCACACAGTCTGAGGCAGATACAGCTATTGAGATGACAGTGTCGTAATTACAATTCTTTTGGCATGTTAAAAAATATAAACCGCGGTCATCACTACAAAGATCAACAGCCATCAACTCCCATACATGTATATATATATATATGTATGTGTATAAAAAAAAGATATTATTGTATCTGTATCTGAGGTGTCCGTGCGCTGGATGCGCGACATTGAATTATCACATCGCATCAACGCCATTCGGGGTTGCTGTTTAGTTGACAAAGTACAAAATAATAATGTGGCATTCATTATGAACG